>CAUYQU010049459.1:0-26405 GCA_963574635.1 Cheracebus regulus | reverse complement strand
CCCTCCTCTCTCCTCCCTCCTCTCTCCTCCCTCTTCCCTCCTCCTCCTCTCTCCTCCTCCTCTCTCCTCCCTCCCCCCTCCTCCTCTCTCCTCCCTCCTCCTCCTTCCTCCCTTTTACTCCTCCTCCCTCCTCTTCCACCTTCTCCTCCACTTTCTTCCCCTCCCCAACTGGGGCCCAGCCTTGCATCTCTTGCTCTGATGTGGAGCCTTGCATGGAGGTCTCGGCTTGCTCTGAAAGCTTGTCATGTCTGCGTTTAATGAAGTTTAATTATCTTCCAAGATTCAATGAATAATTATGAATCTTTTCAAGATGCAATCACACGGGTTCATGCTTCATTAACAGTGGAAAATCAATTGTAATTCGCATAATTCCTCTCTTGTGGAGATCAGTCTGTTTGTACACGTGCTCCTCTTCTAACCCTGCTTTGTCTGCCCCAAGAAGTACAAAGGATGCCTGACTTTTTCCTCCAGAATGAACGAGCCTTGCCAGGAGTGGGAGGAGAGTCAGACTCAGGTGGAGCAGGTAGGGGAGGGGAGGGAGAGAAAGACGGTCAGGAGCAGGGTGGGAGATAGTTCTAGGAGGCAGAGCTGGGGGATGAGGGATTGGAGAGCAGAGAGGAGGGGTCTCCCAGGCTATGAGGAGGCAGAGTGTTTCTTAACTTTTTGGGGGTCCCAGACCCCTTTAAAACTCTGTCGAGGCCAGACATAGTGGTTCACACTTTGGGAGGCCAAAGAGGGTGAGTCACTTGAGGCCAGGAGTTTAAGACCAGCCTGGCCAACATGGTGAAACCCTGTCTCTACTAAAAATACAAAAATTAGCCAGGCGTGGTGGTGCACACCTGTAATCTCAGTTACTCAGGAGGCTGAGGCAGAAGAATTGCTTGAACCAGGAGGTGGAGGTTACAGTGAGCTGAGATGGTGCCACTGCATTCCAGCCTGGGTGACAGAGCAAGACTCCATCTTGAAAAAAAATCTGTTGAAACTATTGACACCTCCCAAAAAATGACATTCTGAGGGTGTCATCTTGATGATTTTCAGGGTGTTATATCCTGAGGTCCTTTCGAGCTGCTCTCACCTCCTAGGGGCCCCAGATATCTGTGAGAATAGGAAGATACTTCTTAGCAACATGGACATTCTTTTAGCTGCAAGAAATCCAGAGGCCCTGCTGGAAGCTGAAGGTCATCTGCAGCCCAGCTCCAAGAGAAACTGCCCCGGTTTTCTCCAAACCACAGACGACAGCCCTGGGCCAGGGCAGCTGTGCCCGAGCCTTGTTTTCTCTGAGATGTCTGCCAGCAACAGCCACTGACTGCCACAGCCACGCTGCAGACAACACGTAGCTTTGTGTTGAAGTTGGCAAGGTGCCCATGTCTACACAGCAGAGGAGAGCAGGGCTCTCTAAAGGACTTCAGGGGCCACAAGGATATGGGGAAGTCCTTATCCGATTAGCCAGACCACTGGAGGGAGCAGAAGAAAGAAAGCTGTTTTGCAGCTATCTGGGCTCTTCAAAGTGGACAGAGGATGAGGACCCCCGACCTCTTGCTGGGGGCTGTTTCTCCTGAACCTCAGTCCTAGGCCTCTTAGCTGCGCCATCTAATAGAACTTTCTGTCCAGGATGGTAGCCACTGGCCATATGTGACTATTTCAATTTAAGTTAATATCAAAGGAAATTAAAAATTCAGTGGCTCAGCTGCATTAGCCACATTTCAAGTGCTCAGCAGCCACACGTGGCCTGTGTATTGGACAACACAGTCACAGAACAAAATCATCATCAAAGAACATTCTACGGACGATGCAGGTCTGGGGTGTGTGTGCGTGTCTGCAATCCATCAGATCTCACCAGCTGCCCCTAGACTCAGATTAAGTATTAGCTTCCTATGGCTGCTATAACAGATCACCCCAAACTTAGTGGCTGTTGGAAATAGATGCTCAGTGCTGCAAAGAAAAATTAGCACTGAGACAAAGGATTTTTCAGCAACGCAATTTTTGCTTCCTGGACTGCAGGAAGAGTACCCTCGCTAGCCATTGTGCCATGAGAGTACAATGAACAAAGGAAAACACACAAATTTATCCCTTACGCATTTGGGGTTGTCCTTACTGCTGTGTCTGATTTCCATTGGCTGGAGCCAGACCTCATAATTTAAACTAAAACCCAATTGGCTAACAACTTAAAACTTTTCTAAACAGGCAAAAGCAATGGAGAGCTGGGACATATGCCGGTGAGCATGTCCAACACAGATACCTTGGTTAAAGTACAAGGACATAGAATGTACTATGTGCCTGTAAGCATGGCATGTCTAACAGCTACATAGGATAGGGCTTAACAAAGTTATTAGCACACTTATTCTTTAACAAGAAAGGAAACTTTATAAAGGAGCTTTTCTACTTCTCACAGTGGCTGAAAGCAACACAAATGCATTTCCTTATGGTTTTGAAGGTCAGAAGCCTGATGTGGATTTCACTGAGCTAAAATCAAGGTGTTGGCACGGCTCACATATTTCTGGAGGTTCTAGGGGAAAATCTGTTTCCTTCCCTTCTCCAGCTTCTAGAGGCCACTCGAATCCCTGGAATCATTCCGCTTTGTTCATCTTCAAAGCCAGGAAGACCACGTCTATCTCCACAGAAGTAAAAAGGTCTCCTTTTCAGGGACTTGGACGATTGGACTGGGCTCATCCAGCTAATCCAGGACAATCTCCCCATCTCAAAGTCCTTTACTCACCCACATCTGCAAAAACTCTTTCCATGGAAGGTAATCTATTCACACAGTCCAGGAATTAGATGTCAACACCGTCTGGGGCCCACTGTTCTGGCTACCACAGGTCCCAAACTTTTATTTTTCCAGTTGTGGATCCTAAGATCCAGAGAGGAGAAGGAGCTTTTCCAGAGTCACACAAGGTGTGATGGGCACTGCACTGTCCACCCAGGTTTCCTCTTCCAGGACATGCACCCACCCCCAGCCTCTGGAATTAGAAGCTGCTGACAGCTCAAAGCTTCACCCCTCACAGGGCATTGCCTTTGGCCTATAGACCTGTCTTGATCAATGTCACACCCTACCCCACCCCTCCCTGCAGGGGATGGCCTCCTGACAATGGCAGATGTGACGATACAAACGTCTGTTCCCTTGCCTCTATTTGGGACCTCTGTAGGGATCAGTCCAGGTCCAGAGCTCTTCACGGGATCAGCTCAGCTCTTAGGGGCAACAGTTGAGGACCAGCTTCTCCCTCTGGCCAGCATGACGACACCTGACCGGAGGGAGACTGCTCCCAGATCTGGCCAGTCCTGCAGCAATCTCGGAGCAGTTTCCCTCTGGCCAGTCCTGCTGTGCTCGCCAGTCTTCAGGTGTGTCTCCTGAGAGCCCCCCAGTCACGAATCGGCACCCCTGTCTGCAACGAGAGGCAATGTGGGGCCGTGGCGTCTGGGGTCATCTCCCACCCTCGCCACTTGTTAGGCACACCCTTCAAAGCTTCTTTTTGTACAGTGGAAGCGACAATCCCTACCTTGCAGGGAGGCCTTGAGAAAGATGTTTGATGTCCCCAGGATGCCCTGTTTAGAGTCGGAGCTTAATGAACAGACATTATCGTACGATGGTGATACGTTACATTCTTCAAGTGCTTACATGCACCACGCCCCATTACAAATGTTTTGTATACATTATTTCATCTCAGCCTTACCATGATACTGCAATTAGGTGCTGGTATTCCCATTTTAAAGATGAGGGGGTTGGAGGCACAGAGAGGTTAAGTCACTTGCCTGAGGTTGCCCAGATGTGCAGTGGTGGTGCCAGGATTGAAGCTCAGATTGTCTGTCTACACAGCCTGTGCTTGTCATCTTCACCAGGCTACAATGACACTTCCCATATGTCCATTCTTTGGCCCTCCTTAAATGTCCTTGCTTCACCCCTCACTCCCTAAGAGCTTCCAGGCTGAAACTGTCTTCTCAGGTCTCTTATCTGCCCCCGGGAGACACACCTGATCCTTCCTGCTCCTGGAGTCTGGCAGGCCAGTCCCTGAGGGCAGCTTATGAGTTGCTGGGGGATGGTCATGTGGTCGGGACATCAGTTATGTAATTGGCAGGGCCTAGTTTGCAACCAGAACCCTAGCTGCAAGGGAGTCTGGAAAACAGTTTTTGTTGTGCAGCCTCTGCAGTTCAAGAACCCACACGAGAAGGCAGTGGAACCTTGCCTTCAGCTTGTTGTGTGAAAAGGGGCAAAGAATCTCTGCTCCCTCCAGGCTCTCTGCCTCTCTCTGCCCATGTCCTCTGTCCTCCCTTCTCTGTACCCCACATTTTTGGACTTTGATATTAAGTGAAGAACAACCAGAGTTCAACCCTGCCTCTCCTTAGCTGTGTGACATTGGACAAGTCACATAACCTCTCGGATCCTCATTATTCTCATCTGTGGAATGGCAATAATAGTATCTCCCTGGAAGTTGTTGTGAGAGTAAATGGGATTATGTAATGCAAAGCTCCCTACCGCAGAGCCGGCCCAGAGCCTGCACACAGGCTGGAGCTGCTGCTGCTACAGCCACCACTACCACTTCCTGCCCTTTCCTCCTTCTGGTGGGCACCCCATGGGTTAACTGGAGAGAGCTTTGATCTGTCACTAGACTGCATTATTAAACATTTCCAAAAGGGTAGTTGTGGATTGATCAAATTCTCTCTCTGCCTTAATCTCCTTCCTCTGGGTGGCTCAATAAGGAGAGAGTGACTGAGCCTGGTGATGGTTTTGGGAAGGTGAAGGTCAGAGCTCCCTGAAACTCCTGGCAGTGTGGTCCCTGGGGAGGACAAAGGCATCTCTGGCTGGCTTGGCAGGTAGTGAAATAGGATGCATTCAATCAAATCCATCTGCCAGTTGTTTGCTAAGAAAAAAACAGAACTGCATGATCCTTCTTCTCCACCTGACTTCAAATGTCACTGGAGGTGCTGCCTCCTACAGGAAGCTCTTCTTGACTGTCCAGGTGCATCAAGTTTTTGGCTTATTTTTCCTAACTAGCACCGCAGTCTGCTTGCCGCCCTGGTATGCAGTTCGGTTGCAATCGTGCTCAAGGAATGTGCCACTGGTATTCATTGATGCACTAACCCTTGTGAGTAATTTGCTTTTTAAAAAAAATAGAGCCAGGTGCGGTGGCTCACACCTGTAATCCCAGCACTTTGGGAGGCCAAGGCAGGCAGATTGCTTGAGGCCAGGAATTCGAGACCAGCCTGGCTGACATAGTGAAAAATACAAACAAATTAGCTGGGCATGGTGGTGCATGCGAGGCTGAGGCAGGAGAATCACTTGAACCCAAGAGGTGGAGGTCACAGTGAGCTGAGATCGCATCACTACACTCCAGCCTGGGTTACAGAGCAAGACTCTGTCTCAAAAAAAAAAAAAATCAAGTAGAGTAGATTTAATGTTCTCTGTCTAATAAGGTCACTGTCACTCATCCCACGTACTTCCTTGCAGGGAAGAAGTGAGGGGGCATTATATCTGGGAACAGCGTGGCCTCTATGGCCGTCTCATCTCGCAGCAGCCTGAGGGTCATTAGCGGTCAGGGCAATTGTGAGTGATCATGGGGTGTGTGCATTGCAATTTTATAGCTACACTCATTTCCTTTTTCATGCTGGATTTTATTAAACTCTGGATGAGCCTGGATGGGGGAATTATTGAACTGCTTATAATGAGGATAGTTAACCCCTCCGGAGCACTTTCCCCATTGCAGGTACCGTGTTCAGTGCATAATGATTGTCTTAATCTTTTTATGAGCTCGTGAAGTAGGTGCCATTATTTTTCTCATTTTAGAGAAGAAAATTGAAGCTCAGAGAAGTCAAGAAATGTGCTCAAGGTCACCCAGCTGCTAGATGGCAGAATAAGGATTTGTACCTGGTTTATCTGGGTCCAGAGCTTGCTTTTAAAAATTCTTGTAAGACGTACACTGAGCTGCCTCACATTCGCCCACTGACCCACCGTCTGTGAGTAGGTTCTGTGCTGGGTGCTCAGGAACATCAAAAGATGGGTCATAGGAGCCACACCTGGGGTCCCAGGGCTCCTCCTCCCCCAGAGGCAAGTTGCTATCACCTGCATCCTTGTCCCATTCTCTCCCTACTAGCGGACGGCGATTCCTCCTGCACTCTCCAGCGTCGTCAATTTCCCCTCTCTTGGGTCACTCCCAGTGCCATAAGCATGCTACAATTTTTTTTCCCCATCTTAAGAAAATCATCTTCTCTCCACCATGCTTGCCTCCTCTGTGCCACGCCGTTCCTCTTTCCCTTGACGGCAAATCTCCTTGGAAGAGTTCTGACTCGCTGCCTCAATTCCTTTCCCCTCAATCTCTCCTGAATCCGCCCAATCAGGCTGTACCTGCATTGCTCCAGCAAAATTGCCCTTGTCAAGGTCACCGATGCCCTCTTCATTGCTTTGCTCCATGCTGGATCCTTGGTCCTCTTTGTCCTGTCCCCTCGGCTGCCTTTGACTCTCATCATTGTCTCCTCCTCCTTGAACCTGTTCTTCCAGAGGCTTCCAGGATGCTGGCTCTTCCTCCCGTCTCTCTCTGATGGCTCCCTCTCTGCCTCCCTCCTCAAATACCCAATGTCTAAGTGTTTAGTGACCAGCGCTCAGTGCTTGGACTTCTTTTCCATCTACACTCACTCCCTAAATAATCTCAGCCAAGCTCATAGCTTCGAACACCGTCCAAATGCTGACACTCCCTGAATGCCTATTTTCAGTCCCATTGTGCCTCCTGAACTCCAGACTTACACATCCAGCTGCCTACAGCACATCTTCACCGGAAGGCTCAAACCTGACATCACAAAACCGAGCTTCTGAGCTTTCCCCCACACCCACTCCACCCGCTTCTTCTCCCACCTGGGTATGGCAACTGCATGCTTCCAGGTGCCCAAGCCAAAGGTTACTCTTGACTCCCCGCTTTCCATCATCCTCTGCATTCAATCCATCAGCACATCCTGTCTCTCTACTTTCTTTTTCTTTTTTCTTTTTGAGACAGAGTTTTTCTCTGTCGCCCAGGCTAGAAGGCAGTGGTGCAGTGATCTTGACTCACTGCAAACTCTGCCTCCTAGGTTCGAGCAAATCTCCTGCCTCAGCCTTCTGAGTAGCTGGGACTACAGGCATGTGGCACCATGCCCAGCTAATTTTTTATTTTTAGTAGAGACGGGATTTCACCCTGTTGTCCAGGCTGGCCTCAAACTCCTGACCTCAGGCTATCTGCCTGCCTCGGCCTCCCAAAGTTCTGGCATTGCAAGCGTGAGCCACTGCACCTGGCCTCTACTTTCAAAATATATTCAGGATCCAGTTAGTTCTTTCCATCTCCAGGGTTGCAACTCTCTGAGCCTCCATCCTCTTTTTTCTGGTTGAAGGCCTTCACGGTCTCACTGGTCCCTCTGCTCTGCCCTGGCCCCTTCACTATATTTTCCACCCAACAGCCAGAGGAATCCTGTAAAACATAAATCAAATCATGTGACTTCTAAAAACCCTCAAACGGCTTCTTATTCACTCAAAATAAAAGTCAGACTTTTATTACCACCTGTGAGGTTTCATGTGCTCTGGCCTCTCCCTTCGTCTCCGACTGCGTGACCTTCCACTTTCCTTATTGGCCCCGGGCCCACATCCTTGGCATGTCCCTGCCCCACACCCTACACACTTGCTGCTCCCCTGCCTGCTGTTCTCTTTCCCCAGAAATCTGTTTGGCTCCAGTTCCCTCCCTTTCTCAGTTCTTTACTCAAATGTCCCTCTTCAGTGAAGCCTTTCCCAGACTCCTCTTAAAATGTCAACCTCAGACCAGGCATGGTGGCTCACACCTGTAATCTTAGCACTTTGGGAGGCTGAAGTTAGCGGATCACTTGAGGTCAGGAGTTTGAGACCAGCCTGGTCAACGTGGCGAAACCCCACCTCTACTAAAAATATAAAAATTAGCTGGGTGTGGTGGCACATGCCTGTAATCCCAGCTACTCGGAAGGCAGAGGCAGGAGAATCACTTGAACCCGGGAGGTGGAGGGGGCGGTGAGCTGAGTTCACACCATTGCATTCCAGCTGGGGTGACAAGAGTGAAACTCTATCTCGAAAACAAACAAAAAACTATATTCTGACTGCCACAAGTTCTTTTTGTTTTGTTCGTTTGTTTGTTTTTTACTTTAACAGTTAAGCACTGGCCTCAAGATAAACACTATTAAAACAATGACAACTCATCCAGCCTGCAGACACTAAGCCCCTATTCCGCCAGCCATAACTACCGCTTTCACAGGACAAAAGACTGATTGCAATAACTTTCTCCTGTTAGAAACACCACCCTCCACGGACTGGTTCTGGCTGCTTTACAGAGGCTGCACGCTTGAGTGCCTTCATGTCCTAAAAAGACCTTTTGACATATAGGATTTAATTATAATACATTTAAATGTTAAGTCTCTACCCCAAAGTGAACATGGCTCATACATAACATGCATGTTTATTCAATACACATGTGTTCAGGACCACCTTCATAAATATTCATAGCTCTTCCCGTAATCTGTTAAATATGCATGTTTAGCCAACCCATTCAGCATAAAGCTCCCACCCGAATCCCTCTGATAGAGTTTGGATATTTGTCCCTGCTCAGATCTTGTGTTGAAATGTAATCCCCAGTGTTGGAGGGGGGCCCGAAGGGAGAGGGGAGGGGTTTGGATCATGGGGTTGAAGTTGAATCCTTCATGAATGGCCTGGGCCATCCCCTTGGTGATGAGTGAGCTCTTGTTCTGAGCTCACACACGATCTGGTCATTTAAAAGTGCATGCTCCCCCCGACCCCTCCCTGCTCCTGCTTTCACCATGTGGCATACTTGCTCCCGCTTCACCTTCCACCATCAGTCAAAGCTCCCTGAGGCCTCCCTGGAAGCTGAGTCATGTCGGCACCATGCTTGTACAGCCTGCAGAACCATGAGCCAATTAAACCTTTTTTCTTTATAAATTACCCCGCCTCCGGTATTTCTTTATAGCAATGCAAGAATGGCCTAATGCGCCCTCACTTTCAAAGTCACCACCTCTGGTCTTCACTGGAGGCACCTTCTCAGGCTTCGAGATGACCACCTTGCAGGCTGCTACCCCTTATAAAAGAATAAGTCCTCCTTTTCTAAATTCATATATTGTGTTTGTGTGTGTGCATGCGTGCATGCATTGTGTGTGTGTGCGTGTGTGTGTTTAAGTTCACAATCCTATAGCCAGGCCAAGGGCTAAAACCCCTCCTAGGTTATTAGCAGGGGTCAAATGCAGTGGCTCATGCCTGTAATCCCAGCACTTTCGGAGGTCGAGGCGGGCAGATCACTTGAGGTCAGGAGTTGGGAGACCAGTCTCACCAACATGGTGAAACCCCATCTCTACTAAAAATACAAAAATTAGCTGGGCATGGTGGTGCATGCCTGTAGTTCCAGCTACTCAGGAGGCTGAGGCAGGAAGATGGCTTGAACCCAGGAGGTGGAGGTTGCAGTGAGCTGAGATTGTGTCACTGTACTTCAGCCTAGGTGACAGAGTGAGACACCAACTGGAAAAAAAAAGAAAAAGAAAAAGAAATAAAGCATGGGATTGCATAGGCAAACAGAAAATGTCACTCTGGTTTAACGTCGTGTGATGTGTTAAGGGGATTTGCTGGGGGTATAGTTGTCTGAGTCGCCTGATGGGTCGGGGTGTAAATTGGACTTGTACAAGCAATCACAGCAGAAGGAGAGTTAAGCCTCCAACATCTTTGCTTGCGTAGTATGGGTGAAATGGGATTTTGCAGAATCTGATGAAATTCCTGATGGGTTGTTGGATCCTGTTTTGTGGAGAAATAGATGTTGAACAGCTACTAGGGCAGTGATAATAAAAGGGAAAATGAAGTGGAAGGTGAAGAATTGTGGAAGGGGGCTTTGTCAACTGAATATCTGCCCCAGGTTCATTCCACCAAGTTAGCGTCAGTGCATGGGGAGCTGATGATAGGTTTGTGATTACTTGGTCCCTCACAAAGGTATTTGTCCTCATGGTAGATTGTAACCTACACATGCTGTTGATATTACTGCAAATAGTAGAATAATACCAATGTTTCCGGTTGGTGGAGCCTAGAAAGGTATAGGATCCATACTATAAGCCCCATCTTACGTGGGTGTATTAAGTCCATTTTCACACTACTGATAAAGACATACCCAAGACTGGGTAATTTATAAAGAAAAAGAGGATTAATGGACTCACAGTTCCACATGGCTGGGGAGGCCTCACAATCATGGCAGAAGGTGAAAAGGCACGTCTTACATGGTGGCAGACAATGGAGAAAATGAGAATCAAGTGAAAGGGGAAACCCCTTATAAAACCGTCAGATCTCGTGAGACTTATTCACTACCATGAGAACAGTATGGGGAAATTGCCCCATGTTTCAGTTATCTCCCACCAGCTGTCTCCCACAGCATATAGGAAGGTACCATTCAAGATGAGATTTGAGTGGGGACACAGCCAAACCATGTCAGCGGGCCTTCTCAGGGTTGTTGTGAGGCTTAAATAGCAGGAGTCCCCTCCCCCAACTCTCACTACCTTCACCACCCCTACCCTTCCAATGGGATTGAAGAGTAAATTGCTGCTTGTCCCCAGACCCTCCACTTGAGGGGCAAGAATAGCAGCTTGATATGATTTGGATCCGTGTCCCCACCCAAATCTCATGATCAATTGTAATCCCCAGTGTTGGAGGTGGGGTCTGGTGGGAGGTGATTGGATCATAGGGTGGAGTTCTCATGAACAGTTTCACACCATCCTGGGCACTGTACAGTGAGTTCTCATGAGATCTGGTTATTTAAAAGTGTGTGGCTTTTAACGTACTTCTCTCCCTCTCTTCCTCTTGTTTCTGCTGTGTATGATGTGCCTGTCCCCCTTTGCCTTCCACCATGACTGTAAGTTTCCTGAGGCCTCCCTAGAAGCAGAAGCTACTATGCTTCCTATACAGCCTGCAGAACCATGAGCCAATTCAATGTCTCTATAAATTACCCAGATTCAGATATTTCTTCATTCACAGCAGTGCAAGAATGGACTAATACACAGCTGCTCTGTGCCAAGCTGTGAATATGATCTGTGGTCATTATCATGACTCAGTTCCATTTTAGAGATGGGAAGACTGAGACTCTGAGAGGGTAAGAAGTGACTTGCCCAAGGTGTGGAGCTCAAGTTCGGAGGTTATCCCTCACACCCACCCCACCCCCACCCCCAGCCCAGCACATTGTATGGGTGACTCAGTGCTTGTCTGGGTTTACCGTCCAGCAAAAACAAAGGTAAAGTTTGTCCAAGGGTTTTGTCCTCCATTCCTGGTGCCATGGCCCATGATCTGGCCTCAAATCTTTGGCCTTCAGGACCCAGTCCCCAGGACCCCAGGCCCTGGAGGTGCCTACAGACAGGGTACAGGTAGTGCAGCATGTGTGTGTGTTTTACATTCGTTGTCCAGAGTCCTGTCCCCCAGACCTCAAGCTTTCACTCTGAGTACAACACATAAAATTTAATTAAATTAGTTAAGTCATAACTTTCTGCAACCATTTATACCCACAGGGAAATGTGGCCCTCACTGACCCAGGGTGCAGAGCCTGAACCCGCAGACTCAGGGAGGCAGGAGGCGGGGCCTGGGAACACAGGTGTGTCCTTCTTGCCTGTCTGCAAGCATTTCATGAGCACCTGCTATGTGCAGGGCCGGGGCAGGGTGTTGAGGAAGTGGTGGCCGGCAAAGCACTGATCCCAGGCAGAGAGCGAGTCTGGGGCATCAGGACTCACCCCAGGAGCCTGCCTTCCATGTCTCTCCCTGCATCTCTTTTTTCTTTTCTTTCTTGCTCTCTTTCTTTCTTCTCTCTCTCTCCCCCCGCCCCTTTTCTCCCTCTCTTTCTCTCTTTCTTTCTTTTGGTGGAATGTCACTCTGTTGCCCAGGCTGGAGTGCGGTGGTGCAATCTCGGCTCACTGCAACCTCTGCCTCCCAGGTTCAAGCAATTCTCCTGCCCCAGCCTCCAGAGTAGCTGGGATTACAGGCATGTACCACCACGCCTGGCTAATTTTTGTATTTTCAGTAGAGACAGTGTTTCACCATGTTGGCCAGGCCGGTCTCAAACTCCTGACCTCAAATGATCACTTACCTCCGCCTCCCAAAGTGTTGGGATTACAGGCGTGAGCCACCGCACCCGGCCTTTTCCTGCTTTTCAAATCCTAGCTCTGGCAACACCTCCTCAGGAAGCCCTCCCTGACTAGCCCAGCTCACCCCACCCCTTCCTGTTGTCCCTATCACACAGCTGAACAATGAGGCAGAGAGGGGGCTCCTTGAGGGCTGGCGCCAGGTCTCTTTACCCCAGAAACATACAGCACTATGTCTCTGATTTCAACAAATTAGAGAATCCAAGAATTCTCCTGACGGAAAAACTGAAGGTCAGAGAGGGGCAGTGACTTGCCTGAGGCCACACAGCAGTTTAGTGCAGAAGCAAGAATAAAATACTTCTCTGCCAAGTCCTTTCCCCTAATTATAATACCCGACATGTCCTGAGCTTTTTTTTTTTTAATGTGTCTGGCCCTATATTAAGTACTTAAGATATATGAACCCATCCAGCTTGTCTCTAGCCCCTTAAGGAAGGCAGTAATACTATCAACCCATTTCCACTGATAAATGGGGCCTGGAGACGTGACAGAATTTGCTTTAAGATCCTTCTGGGTCAGTAAATGATGGAGTCAAGGTTCCAACCCAGGCAAATCACCCTCAAATCCATTCTCTTCACCATTGCATCGTATTAAAAGCTCACCTGGGATCCTGAGAGGCTTAGGAAGGCTGTGAACCACCTGGACTTCCGTGTATGTGAGTTTTTCAGGGGAGAGAATCTGGAGCTTTTATCAGATTAGCAAAAGGGTTTCAGCCAGATGTGGTGGCTCACGCCTGTAGTGCCAGCATTTTGGGAGGCCAAGGCTGGTTTGGATCACCTATGGTCAGGAGTTCAAGACCAGCCGGCCAACATGGTAAAACCCTGTCTCTACTAAAAACACAAGAAATTAGCTAGGTGTGGTGGTGCATGCCTGTAGTCCCAGCTACTCTGGAGCCTGAGGCAGGAGAATCACTTGAACCCAGGAGGCAGAGGTTGCAGAGAGCTGAGATCATGCCACTGCACTGCAACCTAGGGGACAGAACAAGACTCTGTCTCAAAAAAGGAGAGTATAAAGCTTCCAAAATGATGGCTCACTGCGGTTTGTGATATTAATGAGATAGTTAATGATGAGGATGGAGCTGCAGCTGAGCTTAGTGAGGGTGTGTGTGTGTGCCTGTATGCCTGTGTGTGTGTGCATGTATGCATGTGTGTGCGTGTATGCGTGTGTCTGCGCATGTGCATGTGTGTGTATGCATATCTGTGCACACATGTATGTGTGTGTATGCATGTGTGTGTGCGTGTATGCATGTGTGTGTGCTTGTATGCATGTGTCCATGCATGTGCATATATCCGTGTGTGCGTGCGCATGTGTGTATGCATGTGTGCGAGTGTGTGCGTGTTTGCACACATGTGTGTGTGCGCGTGCGTGTGTGGATGCCCATGCATGTATGTGTGTATGTGCGTGTATGCACGCATGTGTGCGTGTATGCATGTGTGTATGTGCGTGTGTGCACATCAGAACAAGCTGGGATGAAGGAGTTGGGGGGTGTCCACGATCTCCATTGTCACGCCCTGCCCTGCGACATTCCAACGTTACTTGCTCTGCCCCTGTCAGTAGCGATGGTCATCACAAGACCCAGCCGGGCCCACACGTGTGCTCCCCCACACAGAAGGCTGGACTCACCGCCCGCTTCCATGCCATGTTCCATTTCGCTTCTGCCCATCAGCTGGGTCTCCCCAGGGCCCGATCTCCACGGTTGTTTTATGGAAGGTGTCAGCTCCCTGCTCCAGTCTCTGGCCTGATGTGGTTATTAGGAACTGCTACAAGAAGAGACAAAACAGGCGAGAAGGGAGGGGCGGCAAGGGTCCCCGGGGCAGCTGCCGGGAATGTGAAATGCCTCCTTCCTTGTGTCACTGGAGCAAACTCGGCGCTCCTGCCGTCACTTCCTATTTAGAACTGCATAATCATTACGACGCGCATCTGGAAACAATTAAAAATGAGCTGCCAACATGTGGCTAATTCTGCTCAGGCTGCGCTGATAACATTAATCTGGAAAAATGGGAGAAGGTGGTGGGGCAGGGAGTATGTGATGCTGGAGGCCCAGGTGGATCCTGGCTTACTGCTGTTTCTTTCTTTCCTTTTCTTTTTTTTTTTTTTTTTTGAGATGGAGTCTTGCTCTGTCGCACAGGCTGGAGTGCAATGGCGCAATCTCGGCTTACTGCAACCTCCAACTCCCAGGGTCAAGTGATTCTCCTGCCTCAGCCTCCCTAGTAGCTGGGATTACAGGCACGCACCACCACATCTTGGTTAATTTTGTATTTTTAGTAGAGACAGGGTTTCACCATGTTGGTCAGGCTGGTCTCAAACCCCTGATCTCAAGTGATCTGCCCACCTCAGCCTGTGCCGGGATTACAGGTATGAGCCACTGCACCCGGGTCAGAACTGGTTCAAATTCTAGCATTTCCCCTCACCAGTGCTACAATTTTGAGCAAGCCTCAGTTTCTCCATCTACAAAATGGGGATAACACTACCTACCTTCTGTCATTCTGATGAGGATGAAAAGGGAAAAATGCATAGAAAGCGCTTAGCCAGGTGCCAGGCCTGTGTGTTCCTGGAATGTTGTAAATGATCCCTACACTGTATGTGGGGAGTAGCCACTCAGCTATTTGTGAGTCCCTTCATGCAAACAACCTGGTCTCTTGCAGCTCCTGCTCCACTCTGTCCTGGGCGGTGAGCTGCTATTAGGCATGTTCTGGGTGACCCCTGGAGGCGCATGCCATACTGCCATGCATGCAGCGTATACACGGCATGTCTCATTCACATCGTAAACCTCTATCCATCGCCGGGCATGGTGGCTCACACCTGTAATCCCAGCACTTTGGGAGGCCGAGGCAGGCGGATCACCTGAGGTCAGGAGTTTGAGACCAGCCTGGCTAGCATGGTGAAACCCTGTCTCTATTAAATATACAAAAATAAGCCAGGCATGGTGTCATGTGCCTGTGATCCCAGCTACTCTGGAAGCTGAGGCAGAAGAATGGCTTGAAGCTAGGAGGTGGAGGTTGCAGTGAGCTAAGATTGCACCACTGCACTCCAGCCTGGGCCATAGAGGGAGAGGAGAGAGACTCCATCTCAAAAAAAAAAAAAAAAAAAAAAAAAAAAAAAAAAAAAAAATCTCCATTTAGGGGCGTGCTTTTTGCTATTAAAATGAGCACAGGGGCTGAGCACGGTGGCTCACGCCTGTAATCTCAGCACTTTGGGAGGACGAGGCGGGTGGATCACTTCAGGCCAGGAGTTCAAGACCAGCCTGCCCAGCATGGTGAAACCCTGTTTCTACTAAATATACAAAAATTAGCTGGCTAGGTGGCAGACCCCTGTAGTCCCTGCTACTTGTGAGGCTGAGGACATCTCCTACAGAGGAGGGCAGGGACCAGGTCCTTCAACACTTGATGCCAACTTGTCAGATGCTTGTCTGGATTCCTGAAGTTGCCTCCCAACCCTTCTCCTGCTCCTCTGACCTTCCTCCTTGCATCTGGGCACGACACAGCAGCCAGGGGCCTCTTGGTAAAACACACATCAGCTCACAACTTTCCTCTGCTCAAAACCTCCAGTGGGTTCCCATCTCAGAGTGAAGGCTCCAGCCGTCCTGTGGCTCTCTAGGAGATGTGATGGCTTCAAACAACAGAACCTGTCCTCTCCCAGTTCTGGTGGCCAGAGGTCCACAGTCAAGGTGCTGGTGAGGTGGGTTAGATAGGCAGTGTGGTCACAGACCCCCTCAGAGGGGAACAAACTTGCCAGAGATGGAGAAAACAAACCTCCTGACCCTACATGGGCTGTATCCAGGCTTGTGGTTAGAATATCCTGCAGCAGGAAGGGAGAGGAGAAGTGGTGAAATCTCCACCTTCACTCAAGCCCAGAAACCCATGATTAGTGTCCTTGGGCTGACCTGTGCTAATTTTTTTTTTTGAGACAGAGTTTCACTCTGTCACCCAGGCTGGAGTGCAGTGGTGTGATCTTAGCTCACTGTAACCTCTGCCTTCTGGGTTCAAGTGATTCTCCTGCCTCAGTCTCCTGAGTAGCTGGGACTACAGGCGCCTGCCACCCACCACACCAGCTAATTTTTGTATATTTAGTAGAAACTGGGTTTCATCATGTTGGCCAGGCTGGTCTTGAACTCCTGGCCTCAAGTGATCCATCCTCCTCGACCTCCCAAAGTGCTGGGATTACAAGCATGAGCTATAGCACCCAGGTTCTGTGCTCATTTTAATAGCAAAAAGCACACCCCTGGATGGAGATTTTTTTTTTTTTTTCAGATGGAGTCTCCCTCTGTCGCCTAGACTGGAGTGCAATGGTGCAATCTTGGCTCATTGCAAACTCCACCTCCCAGGTTCAAGCAATTCTCCTGTCTCAGCCTCCTGAGTAGCTGGGATTACAGGTGCCCGGCACCACGCCTGGCTTATTTTTGTATTTTTAATAGAGACGGGGTTTCACCATGTTGGCCAGGCTGGTCTCAAACTCCTGACCTCAGGTGATGTGCCCACCTCAGCCTCCCAAAGTGCTGGGATTACAGGCATGAGCCACCACGCCTGGCCCTGGATGGAGATTTAAGATGCAAATGAGACATGCCGCGTATATACTGCATGCATAGCAGTAGTGCATGTGCCTTCAGGGGTCACCCAGAACATGCCTAACAGCAGCGCCTCTTCCCAGTCCTTCAGGAATAATCAGGCAAGACTCCCATAAAAGGACTTCCCCCAGTGTCTTCAGTGCTGTCTTGCTCCCCAGCAGCCCGCTGTCACTCAGCTCTGAGTGTACTTTCGCTTTACAACAACTTTTTCACTTACTTTCTTCTTTTTTCCTTTTTGAGAAAGGGTCTCATTCTGTCACCCAGGCTGGAGTGACCATGGCTTGGCTCAAGCGATCCTCCCACCCCAGCCTCCCTCGTCCCTGGGACTACATTCATGCACCACCGCACCCAGCTAATTTTTGTATTTTTTGTAGGGACATGAGCCACTGCGCCCAGCCTACTTTTATTTTGGACTTGCTCTCAAATGAACTTAGGAGCCTGAATGGGCCCAGGGCATCAGCAGAGCTCCCCCTCCCTGGGGAGGGTCCTTCCTGGCCTCTTCCAGCTCCTGTTAGCTGCTGTGCTCCTGGGCTTGGTCGTGTCGTGCTCTCTGCCCACACAGCCTTCCCCTCGGAGTGCTCGCATCTTCTCTTTATTCTGCCTCTTGCCTCTCTCCGCCTCTCTGTTAAGTATGCTTGTCTTTGGACTTAGGGCCCACTCAGATCATCCAGGACGATCTCATGTTAAAGTCCTTCATTTAGTCACATCTGGGAAGAACTAATAAGGTCACAGTCACTGGTTCTGAGGATTAGGACATGGACATATCTTTTTGGGGCCACTGTTCAGCCCACCGCAGCCTTGTAGAGATTCCGCCTCTCCCCACCTTCTTTCTCCCTCGCCGGCTCCAGCCGCAGTACTCTCCATGCAGGTCCCTAAACAATCCCGCCTTGGGTGCCTTCAGATACACCCACAGCCTGTGTTCTTATTTCTTTCAAGTCTTTGCTGATATATCACCTATCCGGTGAGGACTGCCTGGCCGCCCTATTGAACTCCATGGAACACCCGACTGCAACTCCTTTCCCTTTCCGGCCTTGTTTTTCTCCACACCACCTACTGCCTTTCACATCTATCATTTTACTTATTGCTTTTTATTTATTTAGTTTTTTAGAGACAGGGTCTCACTCTGCCACCCAGGCTGGAGTGCAGTGGTGCGATCTCGGCTCACTATAGCCTCAACACCCTGGGCTCACGTGATTCTGTCACCTCAGCCTCCTAAGTAGCTGGGACTTAGGAGTATTAGGTGCAGACGAGCATGCTTGGCTAGTTTTTGTACTTCTTGTAGAGACAGGGTCTTGCCATGGTGCCCAGGCTGGTCTCAAACTCCTGAGCTCAAGCGATCTGCCCACCTCAGCTTCCCAAAGTGCTGGGACTGACAGGCATGAGCCACCGTGCCCAGCCCATGTTACGTATTTGTTGATCATCATCCACCTGTAGAGTGAAACTTCACGAGGGCAGAGACTTCGTTTTGTTCATTGATCTATCATCCCCTGCATCTAAAATTGTGCCTAATACACAGTAGGTGCTCAAAATCCATTTGTTGCTATATGAGCGAATCCATTTGTTGACTACAGCATAAGGCACTGTGCTATGCTGGGAACAGAGCTGTGGCTCACTTAATGTGCCCCCGGCCCCCTCAGAACTTACCTGGTAGGGAGGCAGGTGGGATCTCCATGTCTGCCTTGCTCTCCTCTCCTTTAGAGGAGAGGATCAATGGAGAAGACCAAGCACTGGGTGAGGGCAGGGAGATGGGCTTCCATCATCTTGAGCAAGAACTCTTGGGAGCACCTCCTGTATGCCAGGCCGGAAGCCAGCAGGTAAATGAGATGGGCCCCCAGAGGGCCGCTGTCCTGTCTGCCTTGCTCCCTGCTGTACCCCTAGCACCCAGTGCATCTTAGGTGCTCAGCAAGATGTGTTGAATGAATGAATGACTCACCTCTGCCCCGAATATGAGACGATACATGGGGTAAATCAAGGCGCATGCCCAGTACTGGCCCAGAATCAAAGTCCTTGGTGTGTAACAAGAGTGTGCTTTAGAGAAGGGTCCCAGGTCCACGGCAAGTCCCTCCCCTGGGTACGAGATGACACACAGGGACACCATCGAAGTGTCTCAGCAGCAAACCCTCCCGAGAAGCAGCTGTTGCACCCTTGGCTTTGCCGACCCTGGGCTAGTATCCCAGGCCACTGTGGAGGGCCCTTTGGCTGGTGGTGGACCACCTGCCCCCAGCCCCAAGGGAGGCCTTAGAACTCTCCAGCGCAGGGAGCAATTCCCCTCTCATGATCACCGGGCTGCCGAGCCCAGAACAACAGACCGAAGGGCATGTCATCCATGGAGGGCCTAACCTCTCACCCAGGAAAGCACAAATCACCTCATCATCTGTTGTCCCCCTTGCCACCTGCGGTTCCAGCCTGGCCCTGCTGCTGGCTGCCAGCTGCACCAGCTCCCCGAGGGCCATCTTCAGCAGCTCATAGAGGCTGCTGGAGCCTGTTCCAGCCCACAAAGGAGAAGAGAGCAGGTGGCTGGGGCCTGGCCATGGGGTTCCCCAGGCTGCTTGCAGAGGACACTTTCTCTGTCCCTTCCCAGGCCCATGCCCAACATCAATGCCCCTGAAGAGTGACGCAGGCCCATTCACCTGCAGTGCCCGGGACCAGAGATCTAGAGCCAGACCAGGCTTCCACTCCTGGGGACAACTGGGCGGGGAACCCCAGTCAGCTCTTTGCTCTTGGATGACCTTAGCCTCAGAGTCCGTCTGGGGAAAGAAAGCCACGTCTGCATCTGGCTTCTTAGCAGCAGGTAGGGCCCCGGCCTCTCAGGCAGCTTCCCCGCCAGGGTCTCCCATCGTCCGTCCTACCCGAAGGAGGCCAGGCTCCGTGTCTCCCACAGGCAGGATGTGAAGGACAAGCTGCCCACCCTCTCGCTGCAGCCTGGCAGGCTCGTCAAAGGCAGTAATTGTCAGGAGAAATTTGCCAGTGGAGTGAAATAAAGAGCCTTGAAGGCATAAAGCGTTGGAGCTGCCGATAAGAAGCTGTTTTATATACACTTTTCCCGGCTTGGAACTAGAAGACGGGGGCTTTTTTTTGGTCATCTGAGCCAACGCTTTTATGCCCCAAGACGGCCAGTGTGGGTTTGAGGGAGATTAATGTGGAACAGCCAGCCACCATGGAAGTCTTGGGGGGGGGTCTGTCTGCCCAGGGCCCCCATGGTGGCCCGAGGGTTTCCTGCCCTCTTGGGCTGCCTCTGGGAGCACCCTCAGAGCTGCCCTGAAGCCCAGAGCCCTCCGGTCCCCAGCCGCCCTGGTGTACCTTTTCCTGTGCCCGTCTCCACCCACCCAGCTCCAGAACTAGGGGCCAGGCCAGGCAGGCCCGGGCGCAACACTTCAGCTCCCCCAACAGGGTACAGGGAAGATGAATGGATTCTCTACTGATCCCTGTAGGTCTCCATCTTTTCCACCTCGAGGGCCCCTCTCTTTTTATATCATTTGGTTTAGGTGATGCAGGTTCCTGGTGGAATTTTTTTTTTTTTTTTCAAATGGAGTCTTGCTCTGTCACCCAGGATGGAGTACAGTGGTGCAATCTCAGCTCACTGCAACCTCCGCCTCCCGGGTTCAAGCTATTCTTCTGCCTCAGCCTCAGCCTCTCGAGTAGCTGAGATTACAGGCACCTGCCACCACGCTTGGCTAATTTTTGTATTTTTAGTAGACACGGGGTTTTGCCATGTTGGCCAGGCTGGTCTTGAACTCCTGACTTGCAGGGATCGGTTTGTCTTAGCCTCCCAAAATGCTGGGATTACAGGCGTGAGCCACCGTGCCTGGTCCGTGGTGGAATATTGAGAAAACGAGAGAACACAAAGGAAAACAATTAAAATTGCTATCAACCTTTTCACCATTGTGTGCTGTGGTTTTCCAGGGCTTTCTTCCTGCATTTTCCAGGGCTTTCTTCCTGCATCGTCACAAGCATGGGCTTTGCCACGACTGCTTCTTTGTGAGCTGCTCCTGCCTACCTCCGCCTCACAGGATGAACATCGTCTGTGAAGCCTCCATTTGGCGTCCGTCTGGTCCATGGGTCCCACACAGCACTGGCTGTGCTTTCTCATTCATTCATTGAGAGCTTCAATATGATGGCAGCAACTGTGGATCCAGCCAACATGCCTGCATCAACTTTCCCTCCGTGCATCACAAGCGCATCTTCATGCCCTTGAAAATGCTCTTATGTAGATGAGCAAGGCATTATTTATTTCATGTGTAGGCAATCGTGAGTGTGTGTGTAGACCCCTTGTAATCAATTGGTCGCCCCTTGGGCTCCACAGCTGCCTTGGGTTGGGAGGCGCTGGCGAAAGTACCCAGTGTGTGTGGTGGGCTTTGGGAAGGGATGGGTTTTGACCTGCCGAGTGGCCCGCATATAGATGGGTCTACTTGAAACATGATTTGTGGTTTGCCTTATTTGCTTCCAAATTCCCTCTTCTCCTAGTCTGAGTTCCTTGGGGAAAGGCGGTGTTTCTGGACCTCTCTCCCAGCCCCCTGCCTTTCCACCCCAGAAATGGCCTGGGGCAGGTAACCCACTAATCAACCCCTTGTAATCCACCCCCTTCAACATTGGCATAGACAGCTGGCTGGACACTGGGGAGGGAGACGCGAGACAAGGCAGTTTGGTGGGTGAGAGAGTTGGAAAGGACATGGGCACTGAGGACTAGGAGGGCGGCCAGCTGGGGCACTGAGGGGGCACAGGACAGCCTTTGAAATGAAAGAAGGCTCCCAGGTAGAAACTGCCAGAAGTGGAGGTGGGAAGACACTGAGAGTCAGCCTTCTTCAGGGTTTGGCCAGCAGCCAGCAAGAATACAGAATCTCTATGCTGGGCTCAGAAACTCCTTAATGCCTCCCTAGGGAAAAAAAAATCCCTCCTGCTGTCAGGCCCCCAACAGGGAGTAGTCCAGCTGCTGCTGGAGATCGTTCTAAAATAAACCAGACCCCTCCACTCCCCTCCAATGGCTTCCATTGCTTCTAGACTCAGATAAACTCCTAAGACTTGCTCCAGAGACTTGGCCCCTGCCTGCCTCTTCCACCTGACTATACATCTCTTTTCCTCCCTCTATCCCAGCCCCAGGGACCTCTTTGCTGTCCCTCAAACCCTCAAACCCTGAGCCCTTTCCTGCCCCAGGGCTGTTGCAACAGCTGTTCAAACCTCTGTCAAGAATACTCTTTCTGGCCAGGTGCGGTGGTTCATGCCTGTAATCCCAGCACTTTGGGAGGCCAAGGTAGGCAGATCACCTGAGGTCAGAAGTTCAATACCAACCTGGCCAACATGGCCATCTCTATTAAAAATACGAAAATTAGCTGGGTGTAGTGGGGTGTGCCTGTAATCAAAGCTACTCGGGAGGCTGAGGCATGAGAATTGCTTGAGCCTGGAAGGCGGAGGCTGCAGTGAGCCGAGATCACGCCACTGCACTCCAGCCTGGGCAACAGAGCAAAACTCTTCCCCTTCAGAAAAAGAATGCTCTTTCCCCAGACCTCTGCAGGACCACTTCCTTCTCATATTTTGGGTACCTCTTTTCACGCCACTCCCTTGTGTTGAGGCCTGTCCTGCCAGCCATGGTAGAATACCCAGCACATCCTTTCTTCTCATCTCACTGTACTTTCACCACTGTCACTATTTGCCATCAGAGATGTTTTTGGTTTTTAATTTGTTTACACACATTGGTCATCCACCTCTTTACTATAAGATCCACAAGAACTGCTGGAGCCCTAGCTCAGTGCCCAGAATGTAGTAGGTGCTCAATAAACACTTGTGGAATGAATGGGTAAACAGGGTGGGTTTCTTACTCCCATGTGAGGCAGCCCATTGTGCTTTGGGAAACTCGTTGAAACAGACATAGATGGCAGGGAGAGGTGTCATTTCAAGTATGGAGCCAATTGATTGGTAGGGGCTGCCTAGGCTGAAAAAGGGTTTGCGGTCACGGTTGACTTCTGTGAGAGAGAGGTCTGTGATCAATTAGTAATGCCTGCCATGGGCACACAGTCAGGAACAATGGCAGATGTGCCACATAGCTGACACCCTAGGATTAGACTGGAAGCCCCCTGGAAAGAAAGTGGAGCCTTCTTATTCTTCCTTGTGGCACCCTGGCAGCGGGGATGGGCTAAGTGCTTGGCCATGACTGAGGCTGGCTGATTGGCCAACTGAGAATTGCTCAACTTTGAGGCCTGGGCTCCTGAAGAGACAGGAGAAAACATCTAAGCCAGTGGTTTTCAATTTTTTAAAAAAAACCTGCAGTGTTCTTTCTTCAAAGGACATTTTACATGAAGCTCAGGATATTAGCAGATGAAAGCAAAGCTACTCTGGCTGAAGCTGCGTTTGGGGCCCAGAGCCCTGCCTGCCTGCACCACCCCTGCCCAACCAAAGTCATCTCTGAGGTAACTTCAAGGAACCCGATGGCTTCCCCGAGCCCAGTCTGAGAGCCACGCATGAGGAAACCAAGCTCCAGAGACGGGAAGTGACTTACCTAAGTTCACACTGCAACTAGACCTGAACATACAGTGCCTTCTCCAGACTTCCAGTAGAGTGCTCTTTCTGCCACATCTCCAGGGTCTCACCCAGGGCAGATGGCCTCAGCTCTGGACTGAGCTCTGAGGCCAAGAAAGGACATTCTCCACCTCCTTGGGGTCGGGCAGTCACCTGGCCAGCCATCTCTCCCCAGACCTTGAGACAGAGAGCACTGCCCCTCCCGGCATGGCCCCAGCCAGGGTGGAGGGCATCTGCTTTGTGGATCTTGCTCCTGGAGCCCCAGGGTGTGTTGGAAAACAGCTCCCTCTCCTCGACAGCACTTTATTAATTAAAGCATTTTCCCTCTTTGGTAGCAGCTGCTTTGAAAGAGATCAGTGAATGTTTAATTCATTGGTTCCGACCTGCTCCCCCAAACTCCCCCCAACACCTCCTTCCTTCAAAGTGCTTTCCTGGGAAACCCTCCCGGCACGAGGGCTGTTTCCCTGCTTCTCCGCAGAGCTGCCAAGCTGCCTCTCCCGCCACACTCCTCCTCGGCTAGCTGAAAATGATTTGTTATTCAGCTCCAGAAATCTATAAGGAACGAGCAAGGCTGGGTGCAAGCCCAGGTTCCCCTCCTTGAGATGGTTTAAAAGGCTGTGATTTGTCGAATTACTACATGAGTATTTAATGATCATCTTCCTTGGCCGCTTAGAGGCAAAAAATGAGGGCATTGATTACCAATGACGCTGATTAGAGGCTGCGATCCCAAGGTGTGTATGGGATGTGGGAGGGGGTGCAGCTGGCACAAGGGAATCTCTGGAGGGGACCCCCATCCTCTTGCAGCTGTGGTCAGCAGAATAGAAGGGCCCTATGGCCCCGGGTCAGGCTGTGGGCTCATCTCCAGCAGGGCCACATGAGGCCAGTTTAGGGGTGGTTACTTCCTGCAGAAGCTTGCTGACCACGGGACTTGTCTGCACACCTGTACACACCCTGGGGTTCCCAGTTTCCCCCGCAACTTCCTGAGCTCTTGAAAGATCCAGCCTGAGTTTGGTGGCTGGGTCTACGGAAACCCTTTCCTGCCTATCAGGGCTCTGCTGTGTGAGGCTTGAGGCTGGGGAGAGACTTGGTCCGAAGGAGCCTAGTTAAGCCCTTCCCCCCTTTGACCCTCCTTGGGCCCCCCAATTCATGATGCTCCCATGAACTACTCCTTCCACGGGTGTGCCCGAGGATTATGTCCAATTCCTCTTTCTCTCCTATCCACTGCAGAATGTGTACAGTAGTGACGTAGCAATGTCAACCAAGTTTATAACCAGAAGCAAATCCCAAGTAACTCTAACCCTAACAACCCTAACCCTAACCCTAACAACCCTAACCCTAACAACCCTAACAACCCTAACCCTAACTCTAACTTTAGGGTTACCAGGGGCAGAACACCTGGGGCATACCTCACCATGGGCGGGGACAAAACATGGGCCTCAACCCTGGGGTTGGGACCCACTGACTCAGTTGGGGGAGCCCCATGGTTCCACCCTGTGGGCTCCCCGGTCAGTACATTTGATCTGCCCACTGGCCTGGTGATCCCACCCAGCAGAAAATCTGGTGGGTGGCCCTGCCACATACGAAACTCTGGAAAGTATTCATGAGAATCTTAGAAAAGGTAATAAGAGGAACCAGTATCCACTGGGCACTTAGCATATGCAGAGGCCGTGCGAAGGAGGGGACAGTCATTGGCTCACTGAGTCCTCGCCCAACCCTGGGAGGCAGGTGCCACTTGGTGGCTGACTGAACTGAGGCAGGTTGAGACTTTGCAACTGCTCCATCACTCAGGATATGAGGCAAGTCTGGCTTGGCACCCAGGGCTGTCTGACCTCATGCAGGGTTGCCAACAGGGCTTGCTTCATCAGACCTGGCAGGGCAACACCAGCCACGCAGGGTGGGACGCAAGCTTGTCATTCTGGGCAGCACCAAGCTGGGTAAGGGCACAGTTCCAGGATCAGGCAGGTTGGGTCCTGACACCTAACAACAGCTATGTGTTGTGACTTATGCAAGTCACCGGACCTCCTTCTGTCTCACTTTCCTCGGCTGTCAAATAAAGATACCTCCAGGGCTGACCTTCTAAGGTTACTGTGAAGATCCCTTTATTCAGGCAATAAATATTCAGCAAGTGCCCAATATGTTCTAGAAAGATCCCTGCCTTGGTCTGCTCCTGGGTGGACAACACGCGTATTAAGTAAGTTGATGAGGAGATGGGTTAAGAGGGAGATGGAAGAGGGCGGAACAAGGATTCCGAGTGCTGGAGGCAGGGCGGGGTCGTGTGTGTCCTGTTCACTGGGACTGGAGCAGCCCACATCCCAGGATCAAAGCAGGGAGGGGGATTAGGTCAGGCCACAGCGAGAAGGAGAGAGCCAGCCCAGTGGGTCAAGCAGGCATCTGCGGAGAGTGGCCCAGCCAGAGGGACGAGCCGGTGCAAGGCCTGAAGGAGCATGCCCTGGGTGCTTGAGGTGGCTGGAGCAGAGAGCGTGACAGCATCCCAGGAGACGAGCAAACCAGGGACCTCAGGGGTCTTCCAGGGGACCTTGGCTTTACCCTGAGTGGAACTGAGGCAGCGAGCCAGCCTGGCTGAAGCACTGCGTGCCGCGCCTGACACAGGCGTGCCGGGAAGCAGTCGTGATTCTTCCTTATTCCTTTCCAATAGTTCTCTTCCATGTAAGGGGACTGGATGGGAGCGCAGCCTTGCAGAGCAGTTTTCCCTTGCTCCTGGAAGGAAACTGACCAATGAGAGGCTTGCCCCACTGTGTGGGAGTTTATTTTCCTGTTCTTGCAGGCTTCTTGGTCCGGCTTCCCACTGAAAACAAGTGGATTTAGTAAAGTGAGGGCTCTGCACTGGGCAGGAGAGGTGGGTGAGCAAGGAGGAGGAGGGAAGGGGGAAGGAGAGGAGGAGAAGAAGAGGGAAGAAAGAGGCAGAGGAAGAGAGGAAACAGGAGGAGGGAGAAGGAGGAAGAAAGGTGAGAGAGGAGAGGGAAGGAGTGGGGAAGGGAGGAGGAGGAGTGGGGAAGGGAGGGAGGAGGACTGGGGAAGGGAGGGAGGAGGAGGAGTGGGGAAGGGAGGAGGAGGAGGAGTGGGGAAGGGAGGAGGAGGAGTGGGGAAGGGAGGAGGAGTGGAGAGTGGGGAAGGGAGGAGGAGGAGCGGGGAAGGGAGGGAGGAGGAGGAGTGGGGAAGGGAGGCGGAG